>CM074719.1:265254711-265264711 GCA_037306005.1 Rhinophrynus dorsalis | reverse complement strand
CATATCCCTTTTTTTTTTTTTTTTTTTTCCGATCTGATTTGACTGAAATGATCTGGCAGTAATTTTCTGTGAGATGTTTTCTTGTCTATTAGACCTGCATTATGTGATGCCATGATCGATGGCTGCAAGCATGGATTTAGCCTTTAGTAATATCCACAATATCTGTATATAGCTATTATAGGGCTATATGTATTGATTTGAATGTATATGGATGAAGAATTAACCACATAAATCCTGATCTCAGATATAAATGGGTCAGATCTATAAATGACTTAATTGGAACTTTTGATCTCTGAATATTATTCTGTTATCACATATCTTCATCTCATCCTTATGGATTTGGACTTAATTTTGACTTCTATTGTCCTTTGATTCCTTAAGAATTAGGGAATGAAGAATTCTCCTCATATAAGTTAACAATGCACTAAAGAACCTTTTCTATACAGGTGGACTGCTGCCCATATACTCTCTCCATGTTTATTTAACTGATACATTTTCATCATGTATGATCTGTTACTTTATTTCTTTTTAGGATCGATCTTTTTCTCTATATATGTTTTGCTTTACTTCCCAGTGATACATTGGGCTGCGCATGCGTGGCTTCAGTGCGTCTGGTGGATGAGGCGATCGGTCCCTCGACGCACTATGTGCGTCGTGACGTGAGGGAGATCCGTCGCCTCTCCTAATAGAGACTGACACAAGACTCCAACTTGCGCATCAGGTACATGGCTAAATATGAACACATTTGTTAAGTACACTGTATTACACATGGTGACTCTTACACAATATTGGAAGGACATATTACTGCACTGATTTTTTTTTTTTGGCGCCCGAGGTTCGGAATGTTGAGATGCCGATGACGTCATCGGCGTTCCGGAAGGTTGATTTGAGCGCCTTACAGGGTAGGGGGGTTTAAAAGGCACTATTTTACACTGAGTTAATTGTCCTGAGGAAGGCCAGCGGTGTCTGGCCGAAACGTTGACACAATAAATTACATTTTAACCACATATTGAAGTCCTGTGAGTGCTTGATCTATATGTTGTATGGATGAACTTAGTCTCATCAAAGCACCCACACATACATATATATATATATATATATATATATATATATATATATATATATATATATATATACACATACATATATATATATATATATATATATATATATATATACACACACATACAGTGGGGCAAAAAAGTATTTAGTCAGCCACCAATTATGCAAGTTCTCCCACTTAAAATGATGAGAGAGGCCTGTAATTTTCATCATAGGTACACTTCAACTATGAGAGACAAAATGAGACAAACAAATCCATAAAATCACATTGTCTGATTTTTAAAGAATTTATTTTCAAATTATGGTGGAAAATAAGTATTTGGTCAATAACAAAAGTTCATATCAATACTTTGTTATATACCCTTTGTTGGCAATGACAGAGGTCAAACATTTTCTGTAAGTCTTCACAAGGTTTTCACACACTGTTGCTGGTATTTTGGATCATTCCTCCATGCAGATCTCCTCTAGAGCAGTGATGTTTTGGGGCTGTCGCTGGGCAACACGGACTTTCAACTCCCTCCAAAGGTTTTCTATGGGGTTGAGATCTGGAGACTGGCTAGGCCACTCCAGGACCTTGAAATGCTTATTACGAAGCCACTCCTTCGTTGCCCGGGCAATGTGTTTGGGATCCTTGTCATGCTGAAAGACCCAGCCACGTTTCATCTTCAATGCCCTTGCTGATATAAGGAGGTTTTCACTCAAAATCTCACGATACATGGCCCCATTCATTCTTTCCTTTACACGGATCAGTCGTCCTGGTCCCTTTACAGAAAAACAGCCCCAAAGCATGATGTTTCCACCCCCATGCTTCACCGTAGGTATGGTGTTCTTTGGATGCAACTCAGCATTCTTTCTCCTCCAAACACGACGAGTTGAGTTTTTACCAAAAAATTCTACTTTGGTTTCATCTGACCATATGACATTCGCCCAATCCTCTTCTGGATCATCCAAATGCTCTCTAGCAAACTTCAGACAGGCCCGGACATGTACTGGCTTAAGCAGGGGGACACGTCTGGCACTGCATGATTTGAGTCCCTGGCGGCGTAGTGTGTTACTTTGGTCCCAGTTCTCTGCAGGTCATTCACTAGGTCCCCCCGTGTGGTTCTGGGATTTTTGCTCACCGTTCTTGTGATCATTTTGACACCACGGGGTGAGATCTTGCGTGGAGCCCCAGATCGAGAGAGATTATCAGTGGTCTTGTATGTCTTCCATTTACGAATAATTGCTCCCACAGTTGATTTCTTCACACCAAGCTGCTTGCCTATTGCAGATTCAGTCTTCCCAGACTGGTGCAGGTCTACAATTTTGTTTCTGGTGTCCTTCGACAGCTCTTTGGTCTTGGCCATAGTGGAGTTTGGAGTGTGACTGTTTGAGGTTGTGGACAAGTTTCTTTTATACTGATAACAAGTTCAAACAGGTGCCATTAATACAGGTAACGAGTGGAGGACAGAGGAGAAGTTACAGGTCTGTGAGAGCCAGAAATCTTGCATGTTTGTAGGTGATCAAATACTTATTTTACCAAGGAATTTACCAATGAATTCATTAGAAATCCTACAATGTGACAATGTGATTTCCTGTATTCTTTCCCCCCATTTTGTCTCTCATAGTTGAAGTGTACCTATGATGAAAATTACAGGCCTCTCTCATCTTTTTAAGTGGGAGAACTTGCACAATTGGTGGCTGACTAAATACTTTTTTGCCCCACTGTATGTGTGTATATATATATATATATATGTGTGTGTATATATATATATATATATATATATATATATATATATATATATATATATATATATATATATTTAAAGAGAAAGGGTATCCTGAGGAGGAATTAGAGAAGACTTACCAGGATGTGTTGGAGATGAATAGGGATGAGATGCTGGTACCTAAGAAAGAAAAAAAATTAATAACAAGTTAATTAATAATACTCCAATATTTGTTACACAATATAATAATTCACATCACAAGATAAAAAATATCTTGAAGAGACATTGGCGGATACTGCTTCAGGACCCGTCACTGAAACATGTTTTGGGGAGTGGCCCTGAGGTAGTGTTCACCAAGAATAAAAATTTAAAAGAAATATTATCAAGAAAAAGACCCAGTAAAATGAAAAATATTACGGTGAAGAAAAATAAATTTAGTTTAAAACAAAATGGAGTATTTAAGTGTGGTATGAATCGTTGTATTACATGTACTCATATAAAACATAAAGAACCATGTTTTTTAGATTACCAAAAGAATAAGATTGATATTAAACAACATATAACATGCAATAGTACATATGTGATATATAAAATAACCTGTCCTTGTGGGTTGAGTTATATAGGAAGAACCAAAAGAAAGATGAAAGACAGATTTTTGGAACATAGAAGGGCCATAAATAATTCTGATATTAAATATCCATTAACAAAGCATTATCAGAAATATCATAATAAATCAATGAAAGATACTAATATCATGGCATTAGAACATATTTCTGATACATTGAGTGAAGGTGAAAGGTTCAGAGAGAAACGTACTGGATCTTTAAATGTCAAACATTGTTTCCCAATGGATTGAATGATAAAATAGATGTTGATACGTTTATAAGTACCTAAATAATTTTTATGGAATATTGTGATAAGTATTGTATGTATGCTATTAGTAATTACATCCATGTAAAATAAATACTTTGGTATTGTTTAATAATTTTGAATATGGCTGTTGATTTATATGGGTCACATATGATCTATATGGGTCACATATTTTGGATTGCTATGGTTATTCCACATTTATATGTTTTTTGTATATTTTTATTACTTTTGGTTAACTTCATATATATTTTTATATATATTTTTTTATTTTATTTTATTTCATTGTTTTTTCTTTTTTCTTTTCACACAGTATTTTTTCATTATCTTTAGTTATATTTTAATTTATTTTATTTTATTTTATTTTTCTATGAAGTTAATGTTTTTATCATTTATTATCATTTACTATTTTATTAATTTATTTAATTTCATTTTATATCTTATTTTATTTTATTTTGTATGTACCTTTCAAGATATTTTTGTTCATATTTCTCGATAGTAAGGGTTAACACCTGAGATGTGGGATAAAGAGTTAAATTGTTACATCATAATGGCGCCAAAATGACGCTAGAGAAAATAAAGAACGCTAGTTTATACCCACATCGAAATCCCTGATGAAGTTCTGGTTATACAGGACGAAACGCGTTGGGCTTTGCTGCTGTTAGCGCTATTTTTTATATTGTCAATAGAGATGCTACAGTGTGTCTGAAGGAGAAATACAAAGAAGATACAGTGAGTTGTCTGTGATATATCGGAAAGAGGATACATTGAGTAGTCCGCTACATACTGGAGAGAGTAACAAGAGGCTGATGTGTGGAAGGTTCCCAAGGACGGGAGGTCTCATCTACTGAAGCCGCTTATGTATATGGGAACTTGAGTTGGAAGGTGTTATATCGCAAGTATTTATAATCACTTTTGGTTTTGGAGTGAGTGTTGACCTATTATATCTAGCCACAATTTGATATAGTGTGGCGAGTGAGAGAATTTTTAATCTGAATAGACGGCAATTGTAGAAGATCCAAACTGCCTGGATTAACTGTTGGGGCACTCATTCGAGCTATACAGTCGGCATATAAGTGAGACTCTGATACATACCTGCCCACGACACGTTATTCCTAGCCTCGAATCAGAGTGTTATTCTATCTCCGTTATACCTGGATATTTATTAGCGTTATTGCTATATACAGACACAGATATATTCAAAACCTAGAGACATTGTTGCATCTCATTTTGTTTAAATAAGTGCACTTTTTTTTGTAGCTCCGGAGCTATTATTATTATTATTAGTATTATTATTTTAACGCATATATATGTTATGTACTGTTGATGGAGATTGTTAATGTATTAAAATTGATATTTTTATAGTGCATTTTTTAGCGCTCTCCTCTGGTGTAATATATATATTTATATATATATATATATATATATATATATATATATATGTGTGTGTGTGGGTGTGTGTGTATATATATATATATATATATATATATATATATACACATTCCCAAACAAAGGCACTCACGTTTATAATCAGCTAGTGCCTGGGTGCACGTGTTAGAAGCCACAAAATAGATCCAGAAATAACAGCAGCACTCACAGGTCTTCAGTATCAGTTGTGACAAATAGTGAATATTTTATTGATCAACGATTCGGGTGCATTATAGCAGCCTTCGTCAGGACAAGTGTGAAGCAAACGTTCTCTCACATTTCAACCCCTTACTCAAGTGTAGCGCCAAAATTCAGCGCTGGTGATTGGTGCATTTAAAGTAACAGTGTTTACATACTTATGCTAAGATGGACAGATAACGGTACAACAAGAAGCAATGATTGTGAATGTATAGGACAATAAGGAGGAAAACAAATTGCTGCATTATAATTGGACAATTTTCTCCGTATCCCATATGAATAAAAAGGAATCATAAGGGTGCCCCGTGTGTATTCAAGATCCCCTACAATGTGTTGCTTTCATCAATGAATATGTAACTAGATGATTGTGTCTGGTATACATAGTAACGTGAAACTAAAGATACATATCGGAATGATGAGGAATTCTTATAGGCAGTGTAGCAATTGCTGTGCAATGCGATGGAGACCCGATGGGTCTGAATAGCATGGTGCTCACACAGCTCTGCACAGTGCCACAAATACTCACAAGATATAGCACAAAGTGCCATATAATGTAGAGTCACAATCATGGCTAGTATTGAGTATACGTAAAAGCGCTATGCGATGTACTGGCGACCAAACGGGTCTCTTATCGTAACACCACAGAGCGCTGTCATAGCGGAGAACACAGAGCATCTGCCACTCAAAAATATGGGGACATAATAGCAGTCCGAGTCAGAAGTGCTGTGTAAAGCGCTATTCATTACAAACTGTCCGTACAACAAGAAACCCCAATTAAACTTAATCACGCCCATCATTAGTCATTTGTTGTGTCATGCAGCTTTAACATGAAACTTCAAGAATATATATTGGATTCCAGAGGCATTGGGTAAAAATTATGCTGGGCTGTGCAATGCGGTGGAGAACCAACAAAACTCTTTGCTGAAGCGCATGCCCCGCTATATCAAGCCTCAATAGCCACGGCAGCAATCCTACACATAGGGCATTCACCGTACTGTCTACCGTGCGACTCAGTGGGGACCAAACGGTTCTAAATGAAAGACACTGCACAGCATAATAAAATATGTCAAGACAGAATAAATAGGTGCACATAAATCAGATGAATAATCAAGATGAACGACCCAGAGGGATAACTGAGTCAAAAAAGTACTTTTGGATGTATGCAATCACTTTCCATTCTGGTATTATTCCACAATAATCTGTTATGAAATAGAGTTCACATGGTAAAGATTTGAGGAGTCATGGGTCCAACATAATGTGCATTATACCTCCACCATAGCATTAAAAGGTTCAGGACTCATGTATGTCCTTTTAGGGTAACCTTTTGCAAAATTCATTGATATTGCACCAAAGATTACAAAGTTCATTATGATTATCTAACAATGTCAATATGACCAAGAATCAGCTTAGACGACATGCAAAGAATCTGTGTGTAAATTAGGAAGTACTTTGCCGGTGGTACCAACTATGATGGACACCAGTCCTAGTAATGCATAAAGGTCCACATCATAAAGGCATTGGTACTCCTATTAGAAGAATGAGGCATAAGATAATTGTTTATTCAGACCATGTGGTGCGACAGTATTAAGATGTCGAATCCAATATGTCTCTCTTTGTAAGAGTTTTATGTTTCTGTTACCACCTCTCTTCATGGGTGGCACATGATTAATCATCATAGATCTCATTGTAGGTATGGTATGTTGTGCTGCTAAAAAGTGCCTGGGAACCGGTTTGTCAGCTTTTCCTGTATTGAGTGCTGCTCTAATGGAAGAGCGATGATTAGCCATCCTTTCGCGAAATGTAGTTTCAGTCTTGCCCACATAATATAGGCCACAAGGACATATCAGTATGTATTTGACGTATTCAGTAGTGCATGTCACTCTGTAGTGTATGTTTATTTTGGCATTAGTATGTGGGTGGAAAAAATGAGCTCCACTGAGCAGACTGTTACACGTCGTACAGTTTATGCATTTAAAACATCCTAATTTTCTCTGGGCACCACGTAACCAATTCTCCTTTGTGTGTCCACTAAGCGTGTTTATAGATGGTTGTAGTCTATCAGGTTGCATCAAAAGATCACGTAGGGTCCTACCCCTCCTGTATGCTATGTGTGGTGGCGGCACATTCGTAAAAGGCAACGTTGGGTCAGTTGATAGTATATTCCATTGTCTCTGGATAGTTTTTCCTAGTTGTTCAATCCCTGGTGTATAATTAAGCACGAATGCTAGTCTGTTTTCAGTCTCTTTGGGAAGTTTTTTTAAAAGATCTTTTTGTCTGTATTGTAGAGCTCTCTGCAGTTGCTCCTTCAAGATAGTATCGTTGTATCCTTTTAGTTTGAAGTTGTTGAACATCTCATTTAATTGTATAATAGCCGTTTCTTGGTTATTATTGTTCCTGATTACCCTCAAGAATTGTGAGTAAGGAATAGCTTTTTTTAGCTTTTGGGTGGCAGCTAGAGGCATGTAAAGTGGAGTTTCTGTCTGTAGGCTTCTGATACAGTGTAGTCCCTAGGGATTTTTCCTGCACAAAAACTCTAACATCCAGAAAGTCCACTGCATCATGACTGTAATTGTGCTTAAAACGAATGCAGGATTCTAGTTGGTTAAGTGAAAGAATCCAGTCATTGAGCTCTTGTATGTTGCCCCTCCATATCAGAAACAAATCGTCTATGTACCTCTTGTAGAAAATAATATTGGGATGCTGTAGGTATTTTTTCTCATATTGGTACATAAAGATGTTTGCGTAGGAGGGCGCAACATTAGAACCCATTGAGGTCCCCGCTATTTGTAAGTAAAAGTCATTTTCGTAACGAAAAAAGTTTTTTGTTAAAGTTAATTCCAGAAACTCACAGAGCATTTCAAATGGGATATTTAATTTCATATTCATGATTAGACAGGGTATCTCTAACAGCATTAATGCCTTCTTGGTGTGGAATTACTGTGTACAAACTATCAACGTCCATGGTCACCAATATGTCTGACTCTTTTGAAATCTCTAAGTTCTGTATGCATTGAAGAAAATGTGTGGTATCCCTTAAATACGAATCAATACTTTGTACAATGGGTTGTAAAACAGTATCTAAGAAGGTGGAAATCGGTTGTAGAAGAGAAATAGTGCAGAAATAATTGGTCTGCCAGGTGGATTAATGAGGGTCTTGTGTATTTTGGGTAGTAAGTATATAATGGGACAAATAGGATCTTGGTTAGACAGATATCTATAAAGATTTTCTGAGATATACTGATTCTGTTTGGCACAGCCAAGTATATTGTCCACATGACGTTTGATGGAATTAGTAGGATCGGATGGTAATTTCAAGTAAGTGTTGGTATCAGTCAGTTGTCTTAAAACTTCTGTCCTGTATGCTGTTTGGTCTAATATAACGATTGCTCCACCTTTATCAGCAGGTCTGATTACAATTGTTGTATCTTTTTGGAGTGTACTGAGAGCTTGTTGCTCTGCTTTAGAAAGGTTTGGTCTAGTTTTAGGAAATGTCATAGTGTTAGCTTCTGCAATAATGTTGCAAGTAAAAGCCCTAATAGTGGGACTAGTAGTGGGTGGATCAAAGTTACTTTTGGGTCGTAAAGTTTCCTGTACTGTCGTCTGTGTCCCCTTGAAATAGTCCTTCAGATTCAACGTCCGTTGAAACCTATGGGTGTCAATTTCCACTTGAAACAAATTTGGTTTGGTAGTTAGAACAAATGACAACCCTCTAGATAACAACGTAGTTTCTGCAGCAGTTAATGGTCTGTTACTTAAATTAAAGACTAGTTACTGGGCATAACTGGTGGTCTTCCTGTGGTTCTGTTGTCTCCCCCCGCGTCTTGGGTGCGGGCGTTTGTGACCCCTGTGTTTCTTTTGTTTGCCCTGGTTTGTACTCCTAAAAAAGGAGCCTGTAAAGGTTGTGTGTTTGATGTACTTGGAGTACTGGTCTGTGTACAGTTGCTAGGTTCGTCAGTCTCTGATGAGGAGTTGCCAGAGCTTAGGTCTACTGTAGTTAAATCTTTAGGTTTCAAAATTCTCTTGGTTCTTTTAGGGTGTGTAGGTTTTTGTCTTTGTCCTAACAGCCAACTGTATACCCTCTTTTCCTTATAGTCCTCCTGTACTTTATGTAGTTTACTATTTTTGAAGGCTATTAGTTCTTGTTTGTAATTGGCAGTGACAGTTCTAAGCTTATTGTACCAGTTAGTAGTGGTATCAGCTAGAAGAGTTTCTTTATAAGTTAGATCAAATGTTTGTATGTCCAATCTGACTTGTTTTAATATTTTTCCTACCTCTTCAACTACTAGTACCATTAAATCAAAAGAACACTTATTTAATATGCCACACCACCGTCTACAGAATTCTGGGTTGGTGCGGCCGATAGTTGTGTGTGTGTATATATATATATATATACACATCCAAAGCCGAGACTTCTTTTCGTGAATGTATGGCGAACCACCGCTCATCCTTCAGAGCACCACTCACTACTGGACATTCAGACAAACCAGTACCAAGGCATTTTCTGGCATTCAAGCATACATTGCCTTCATTAAGAACTATGATCATAGATCAAGTATTACCATCCAAGAGAGGAGGTAATAGAAAGACTGCACTCCTTCAACGTGAGACCTTTTGGATCCGTCAACTGAATACTGTAGCCCCACATGGGCTAAATGAAAAATTGTCTTATGCTGCTTTCTTTTGACTGGAGTACCTATACCTTTATGAAGTGGACCTATATGTTTGAATAGGACATTTTG
>CM074719.1:265242211-265249711 GCA_037306005.1 Rhinophrynus dorsalis | reverse complement strand
ACTGTATATATATCTATATATATATATATATATATATATATATCTATATATATATATATATATATATATATATGTGTGTGTATATATATATATATATATATATATATATATATATATATATATATATATGTGTGTATATATATGTACATATATATATGTGTGTGTGTGTATATATAGTGGAAGATAATGTAAATATAGCAGAAGCAGCATTGGCATTTGATAACAGAATCCAATTCAGCGATGAACAAATTGAACAGATCCTTTTCACAGCTACTGAAGTTCCTGAAGCAACAGGTGAGACACTCTTGAATCTATTTCAACAATTGACTAAATTAAAGAAAAGAGAGACTGACCTGTATCTTCACGGTCTATCTCTCTCTGATTACCATAGGGCAGGACAGATACCTAGAGGTTTTAGGATTCGTAATATACCCACCATAGGCCGCAACAACCCTGAGTTCTGCCGCAGGTGGTGTGGTATATTAAACAAATGCTCGTTTGATTTAATGATTTTAGTTATTGAGGAGGTTGGGAGAATATTAAAACAAGTCAGAATTGAATTGGCTGAGTTTGAAACTACCCATAAACAAACCCTAATTAATGATTCTGCCTCTGACTGGTACGGTAAATTAAACACAGCAGTATCCAAATACAAACAAGATCTGGTTACTTTTAAGAACACTAAACTTAAAAAAGTTCAGGAGGATTACAAGGAAAGGAGAGTATATCGCTGGTTACTTGGTCAGCCAGAATCACAATTTAAATTTAGACGTACCAGAGGCAGAACCAACACCAGAACCAAGCACCCTATTACTATTGATGAAAGTTCTGGGTTATCATCCCAATCTGACTCTGACTCCACAGTAGCTCCCTCACCATCCATCACTTCCACACCACAAGCTCCTTTTTTGTGGGTCCAGACCAGGGCCTCCAACAGAGGCGCCACAGGAGGAGGCGGCCACACCTCAGGCGTGGGGGGAAGTTCAAAAAAAGCAGTAAAACCCCCAAAGATTCCGAAACCTGCATCTTTAACCTCAGCTCCAGACCCCTTACAATAACAGAAACACAAGTATTGGAGAAAGGTCTTTCGTTTGTTCCCACCACCAAATTTGATCAATTTCAATTTGAGATTGATTGCCACAAATTTCAATGAACTCTCAATTTGGCCGATTTTTTCAAAAATAAACCTATATCGTCTTTTCCTATCCTACGACCTAAGAGTACTTTTGACCCTCCTAATATGAATCCTGCTTTGAAAGCATTCACCAAATGCCTGATTGATGGAGCCAAATCCATTTCACCTTACCCTAAACATAGTAATCTCACCAAAAATGAAAGGATGGCATTAAGTAATTTGGCACATGATGTACAGATTGTTATCAGACCTGCTGACAAGGGTGGTGCGATCGTTATTATGGTCAGGGGAGAAATCTTGCGGCAATTGTCTGATACTAACACCTATACGACACTTTCATCAGACCCCACATGGATACACAAGCGTCTGATTGATAATACAATCCTCCAAGCATCACAATGCGGTTGGATTGATCAGACCCTTGCATTTTTTCTCACTGTAAATCATCCCATTTGTCCAATCATATACACCCTTCCTAAGATCCATAAGCGATTAATTGATCCCCCTGGCAGACCTATTTTATCTGCCAGGGGCTCATTACTACAACCTGTTGCCACTTTTTTGGATACTTTACTCCAACCTATTGTACAACCTATGCCTTCTTTCGTGAAGGATACTGGTGACTTTCTTAGACAAGTTATGGAGTTGGGTGATTTGGACGACATGGATCTACTGGTCACAATGGACGTTGACAGCCTTTACACCGTCATTCCACATGATGGCGGTGTGGAGGCTGTTAGGAAATCCATGATTGATTTTTCTCAGTCACTAGAGTTTCCAATCGAATTCATTCGTGAGTTACTAGAATTAGTACTCACGAAGAATTTCTTTCGATTTGAAGACACATTTTATCTTCAGATTGCAGGTATATCAATGGGCTCGAGTGTGGCACCATCTTACGCCAACCTATATATGTATCAATATGAGATTACACATCTCACACATCCCAATATAAAATTCTATAAGCGCTACATTGATGATCTCTTCATCATCTGGCATGGTGCCCCCTCTGAGCTCATTGTATGGACAGAAACACTTAACACATTGCCATCTACTATGCGGTTCAAAATGGAATACAGTCCGTATACCATCAATTTTCTTGATTTGCAACTCAATCACACATCTGAACGTCTCACTTCCTCTTTGTATCGAAAACCTACTGATAGAAATACGGTACTACATGCGACCAGTTGTCATCCAAAATCTCAGATCAAGGGTGTCCCCTATTCCCAATTCATCAGGGTTATTAGAAACAATTCCTCCATGGAAGTGTCTGCACACCAGTTGGATGAGATGATGAACAGGTTTTGCGAGAGAGGATATGATTCTAAATTATTACAAGATCAGATTGAAAGATGTAGACCTCATACGCAAACATCATTATTACTAACCTCTACAACTAAACCCAGGGATCCCCGTATGACTTTTGTGTCTAATTATGCGTCCACTGCAACTTCCATTCGGAAGGTGAGCCATAAATCCTGGGACCTCATTAGAACTGACTCTAGTTTACCCTTTACTGAATTACCCCCACCCATGATGGCTTACAGGAGGGGTCGAACTCTGAAGGGTATCTTAATGCAACCTGATCGTCCACCTATTAAAAAGACTGCTGAAAAAGAAAAATGGTTAGGGACCCAGATTCAAAAGTTAGGCTGTTTCAGATGTACCAATTGTATCACATGTAGTTCCATGCTCACAGGTGCATCATTCAGACATCCACACACGGGTCAGCAATTCAGGATCAGACACAGATTGACATGTACCTCTGATCATGTGGTCTATATTTTAATTTGCCCCTGTGGATTATATTACGTGGGCAAAACCATCACCACATTTCGTGAACGGATGGCAAATCACCGCTCATCCATCAGAACTGCCATCAAGAGTGGTAAAACTGATAAACCGGTGGCTAGGCATTTTCTTGAACACCATCACCCTTTGCCTACTTTACGGTCCATGTTGATAGACCAGGTCTCTATACATAGGAGAGGTGGAGATTGAGCACTGAAACTCCTCCAAATGGAGGCTAAATGGATACATAAATTGAATACTGTTGCACCTAGGGGCTTAAATGAAGTCCTAAGTTTTGCACCTTTCTACTGATGATTGGTATCCAGTTGTTGCTGACAGATCATTATCCACCTAAGGGAGTCACTGGGGGTTTACACTGGTGGGTTATGCACATAATAGGCAATATGGCCAGTGCAAGTTCCACACCTCCCCCTGCCCCTTATGTACTCCTTTTTGCGTTGACCCTTATATCTAGGCTTGGGTGATTTTACCCCTATTGGAGATTTCAACAGTATGTAGTTGATACACTGTGAGGTTTTCTCACAGTACATGGTTTGCAGCACTTTTATTTAGTTCCACAGATTCTGATTATCTATTGACCCTGTACCCTGTAGGTACCCCTGTCAATCATGTGCAATGACCTGATAAACCGATTAAGTGTGATCAGATCCTGTTATGGTACTGTATGTAGGGTACTTATATTATATGATCCCCAGTTATACTAAATGTGGGTATTATTTGGAACTACCATTGGACTTTGATTATTTCAACAAACTGTTTCCATTTATTATTTTAGGAACTATTATGTCCTTTATGTACTTAAGTCTAGTGATCTGCGTCAATAAGGGTGTCATAATGAACGCGCTGCATTCCCAATATAATGAAAGGATCCATTTTAAATCAGGACTATTTGAGGATATTCAGAGCGGCACTAATCTGAAATAGGAATTCAACTTGAACAAATTTCTTTTCCATAATTGTCTCAATTTCGTATGTCGGTCACTACAAAGGATCTGGTTCAAATTGGGACTACTTGTTAATACGAAGTGTGGCATGATCTCGACTTATTGTGGATTATGAATTTCATTGGAATATATCTTATACAATTGTCTCAATATCCTCTTGTACGTGTCTGCTATTCACTTTTATTATCACTGTGCACATGTATAAGGAATATATTTGGTTACATTGTATATAATATGTCTTCCCATTGTGTATGTTGGTTCTAATGGGAACCAGAGCGCTGCGGTTGTCAGCTACTCCTTGCGCCGCACGGGTTGCGATGCAGTGGAGACCGACCGCTTGAGCTGGCTGAATCCCTGGCGTGGAACCAACACACATGGAGTTAAGTATTCACATGCACATGGTGTCCTGTTACATGGTTAGAATAATTTGGAGATAATTAGCTGCGCCTGCTATCACTTAGCGTCGCAATGCAGGTGACGTCATCCGCATCGCTAACGCTCGATTTTGGCGCTAATGGGCAGTAGGGTTTATAAGGCACATTCGTTCACACTGTTGATTGTCTTGAGGAAGGCCAGCTGAGTCTGGCCGAAACGTTGATTTGTATTAAACACATTTTTTAACCCTATCATGGAAGTCCTGAGAGTGCTTAATCCTGTATATTAATATATATATATATATATATATATATATATATATATATATATGTGTGTATATATATATATATATATATGTGTATATATATGTGTGTATATATATATATATATGTATATATATAAGTACAGGGGGCAGGAGGCACTACTCGATACAAATGTTAATGCCTGGGTGCCTGATAAGTGAAATTCCAGAAGATCAAGTAATCGGCACACACAGGAGACTTCTTAAATGATACACAGTAGCTTTATTAGTGGATCAACATTTCAATCCCCACCGGGATCTTTGTCAAGATGGTGAATTAGCAAACATACCGCCCATATATACCCCTTCACCTGTGACCTTTCACCTCTCACCTATGTGATACCTGCATACTTTAAAATCATGTAGTGCTTTAACTATCAAGCACAACATATAAGTTAAAAAAGGAATGAGTTATTATAACCTTAGATAACCGACCTTATACCTCCATGAATTCTGTTGTTACTGTTTAAGATATACACCTGTAGCTTACAAAGTAATGCTTTTTGTCAGTATGAGCTACAGGTGGGATCTGCTGTGTAGCGGGTCTCCGCCGCATTGCACAGCATACATCAATTAGAAAAAACTCCAATGTATACATCACATGCAGTGAACACATACCCTTTCGGCTAATCTTGAAATATTATTTGCCTCCTAATTACGTCGGATGCACCGCCCGATACTCTGCCTATTGATGGTGCTTATCTAATTATTCAAGGTATCTGACACAAAATTATCTGTAGCCACGTAGCCTATTGTGTCTATCTAAATTAGTATGAGGATTGTGTCTTATAATATAGACATTTTGTGTACATATCAACAGCCTGCAGCATATTATTTGCCGCTTGCAGATTTACACACCTTCATGCAAGCGGCTAATGTTTTGCGCTGCATTACAGATCTCCACTGCATTGCACATCATGCGCATTAATTCCAAAACTCATATGTGGTGTTTTCAGAGGTAATGCCATACAGTAGGGGTCCTTAATTCAATCAGGTCCTTAATTTGATCGGGTCTACCCCGTAGGATTCTACCGCTACTAACACTCACTGTTATCTACCGATACTTAAGGGATATTTACCTCTAAATCAAATGGCAGCTGAATGACACTTTGTCTCCTCTACGTTATATGATGGATGTTGATATATATACCCCGATTGTATTAGACAATCTCTATGTATGCCTGTTAGATTGCTATCGATTAATTCAAATTGATACTCAGTAAAGACTCACAGTTTGCATCTGTAACCCAAACCTGGGTTTCAACTAATTTGTGATCATGGAATCAGTAATAGAAATAAAGAAAATCCAGAAAAATTTGAAAAATTACAACCAAGACAAAATGATGAAAGGGTCCTAATATTATCTGGTAAATGTTTTTCTGTTAGAACAGTGTCCCTTATGTGATAGAGCTCTTGTTCTATCATTGGAAGGGAGTTCGTAAGTCCAATAAATAGGGGGTAGTGCCTACCCGGGTCCTAAGGCTCGTGATGGTCCAGGACCTCCAGGTGGCATTACACTCCTCCCAAGTTTCATGTCCTCATGTAGCTATTATCCCACCTTGTACTCGGTGGGTTTATGGTAACTTTTTCGGGCCATCTTAATGTTAATTCACAGGGGAGGTCAAACCATCCCGGGACCTAAGACTCTGATCGGACCAGGTCCTCCAGGTGGTTAGCACTCCATTGGCCAAGATCTATTATTCTCAAAGTAATAGCCACACTCGCAAGTATGAAAATCCAATTAATCAATGACTTTGATGTCCAGAGTTACTAATAGAATACTGGTTTTAGAGTCCGCCTCCATAGTTCCATGGATTAGAGCGGACAGCTGATGAGTTCATGTTAATGTTCCAATCATACATCCTTAGTTAAAGCGGATCCATTCTGAGTTCATGTTAATGTTCCAATCATAAGTCCTGGTTCACAAAAAACATGAATAAGAAATATACTCATTCAGGCCGTTAGGAGCCAAAGTGTTCAATCTTTTAATCCAGCGTGTTTCTCTTTGCAATTCGAGAACGCATGGCAAACCATAGGAAATCCATCAGGGATGCACTAGAAACAGGGCAATCGGACAAACCAGTAGCTAGGCATTTTGCCCAATGTAAACATACAGTTACATCATTACAATATATGATCATAGATCAAGAACCAATTCCCTCAAGAGGGGGTGATAGGGGACGCATGTTATTACGAAGAGAAACACGCTGGATTAAAAGATTGAACACTTTGGCTCCTAACGGCCTGAATGAGTATATTTCTTATTCATGTTTTTTGTGAACCAGGACTTATGATTGGAACATTAACATGAACTCAGAATGGATCCGCTTTAACTAAGGATGTATGATTGGAACATTAACATGAACTCATCAGCTGTCCGCTCTAATCCATGGAACTATGGAGGCGGACTCTAAAACCAGTATTCTATTAGTAACTCTGGACATCAAAGTCATTGATTAATTGGATTTTCATACTTGCGAGTGTGGCTATTACTTTGAGAATAATAGATCTTGGCCAATGGAGTGCTAACCACCTGGAGGACCTGGTCCGATCAGAGTCTTAGGTCCCGGGATGGTTTGACCTCCCCTGTGAATTAACATTAAGATGGCCCGAAAAAGTTACCATAAACCCACCGAGTACAAGGTGGGATAATAGCTACATGAGGACATGAAACTTGGGAGGAGTGTAATGCCACCTGGAGGTCCTGGACCATCACGAGCCTTAGGACCCGGGTAGGCACTACCCCCTATTTATTGGACTTACAAACTCCCTTCCAATGATAGAACAAGAGCTCTATCACATAAGGGACACTGTTCTAACAGAAAAACGTTTACCAGATAATATTAGGACCCTTTCATCATTTTGTCTTGGTTGTAATTTTTCTAATTTTTCTGGATTTTCTTTATTTCTATTACTGATTCCATGATCAC